>JADDOH010004066.1:0-22834 GCA_016648135.1 Agrypnia vestita
TTTGTTGTGAATTGTCGTATCAAAATGCCCGTGATAATTGATACAATAATACAAATACTGAAGAAATGTTTTTCCTGATTATCTTAAATTTAATTTAGTACCACTGTTGATACAAATGAATCTCTCAGTCAAGAAAACAAAAATATAATAAAATGGTAATCGCGACCTCGCATATAAAGGATTTATAATGAAAACTATGTTGTCATGAATTAATTTTTTTTCTCCTTACTAGGTATTTATAGTCTCCTAAATTATATTTTTACTATAGATGTCATCAACATCAGAAAAAAACATAAAATTAGGTTAATAAAAAATCCATTCATTTCTTATTTTTTCATTATTAGAAAAATAACTTTACCTCGTAATCACATTATCAGTCTTCACTTTACTTTATCATTTGGTATTATTTATTTACCATCTACTTCTACATTGGATAATAAACCAAACAACTAACTTCTCATTATAACTTAGAAAACAAAAATATATAATAATTCAATGTAAACAAACAAAAACAAATTCTTCTATGAAACTTTTATCAGTCTTTACATAAGTTTTTAATGTTAGGTAATCATCTTCTTGAACGAAACTAAAAACAAAAATCAAACAAAAACTATGTTTTTCAATTACAAACTATAAATTATTTATGTTTTATAAGAAAACACATTATTATATATGCTTCTATTAGATCAACTCGGAAATTCTCGGAACAAGATGCAAACGGAACGCGCCTCGCGCGAAACTGAGCCGCTATGCCATACATAATTGGCGCCAAATTAAAAAAAAACAACATTTGTATTCGCATTTGCGAATGTCGGTAGCAGATATTCGCATTCGCATTCACATTCGCGAATGCTTAAAAAATGACATTCGTTACATCACTAGTACACATACATATAGAATTTGTGAGAATTGGCCTCCACGGTCACAGCGGAAGGAGCCAAAGAGTTCCCAAATCCGGGACGCCGCGCGGAGCAAGGAAGAGATGGAACCCACGGGGCTTACGACCTGTCATCGACAGGTTTATGGATCCTTCATGGTGACTACGTTCATGATTATACCCACCATTTATTCCATCCCATCGCTCCCCCCTTAGAGTGACAAATTTTAGTGTATTTTTAGT
The DNA here is from genome assembly GCA_016648135.1 of Agrypnia vestita. Taxonomy (NCBI): domain Eukaryota; kingdom Metazoa; phylum Arthropoda; class Insecta; order Trichoptera; family Phryganeidae; genus Agrypnia; species Agrypnia vestita. The sequence continues at coordinate 1,121 of JADDOH010004066.1, forward strand.
GCAAAATATCCCAACGAAGCCACAGCCACGTGTGTATAACAAATATTGCATTCCTGTAAGGTGAAGATCCAATTTTCAATATGCGTACACGGTACTGAGATTTATAACAAATTCATAACCCTCCAAGACTGAGCTCATTGTGTCTCATTTCATGGACATGGACCACAAGGACTGCTTACCTGCATCTTCCCGCTGCCTGACGTCGAACCCTGGCTCCGACAGTCTTGTTGCAGCCCACCTCGTCTGAGCTGTCGGCGCAGTCCACCACGTTGTTACACTTGGCGTCTCCATCCACGCACGCCCCGTACGAGCACTGGAACAGCTGGGCAGGGCATCTGAGAAACCATCCGCATTATAAACAGGGTGTTTCGTAAAGAGTAACAAAAACTTTGGGGAATCTTCCTCACTCAATTTTTTAATCATTTTATTTCACTTTTATCAAAGCGAATGAATTTTTAATATTGCATATAAGTTATTTTTATGATACTCTAATATTTTACAGATGATAGATCAAAAATACATATTTAAAAAAACTTTGATGTCACTTACTGTATCTCCGTAACGGTTGACATTTCACCCAAAGTGTAAGGAATATTTAATATTCAAAATTGAATAAGAAAGACTCCGAATTGGTCAAAAATTGAATAAGAATCCCGAAGTTTGCTACTAGCTGTGAGACACCCGTATAATTATCTGCGTTCAGCCCACATAAGTGATAAATGGGTCCTTTTTTCAAAAACCAAACTATTCAATTTTAGAATCATTTGATTGAACCATTGAAACAAAGTTTGTTAAGAAATCACTTAATTTCATTACTCATGTGGTGATGGGTCCACCCCGTACCAAGTACTAAGTACAGCAAAGTAGTACTTCATTATAGTCGACTGCACACTTCACATGTTTTTTTACATCTACTTCAATCCTTCAAACTTCGAATGCCTATCGCCGTGAAGCAGAGCGAATGAACAGTTCAGTTCACTTTCACGAACATGAAAGTGAACAATTCTACTCCGCCCCCCCTACCCTCCCCATCAGCAATGTTTATTGGTGGGCAAATGAACGATGCAATGTTTATTGGTAAATAAATGAACGAAGCAATGTTTATTGGTGGACAAATGAACGAAGCAATGTTTATTGGTGGACAAATGAACGATGCAATGTTTATTGGTAAATAAATGAATGAAGCAATGTTTATTGGTGGACAAATGAACGATGCAATGTTTATTGGTAAATAAATAAACGAAGCAATGTTTATTGGTGGACAAATGAACGATGCAATGTTTATTGGTAAATAAATGAACGAAGCAATGTTTATTGGTGGACAAATGAACGATGCAATGTTTATTGGTAAATAAATGAACGAAGCAATGTTTATTGGTGGACAAATGAACGATGCAATGTTTATTGGTAAATAAATAAACGAAGCAATGTTTATTGGTGGACAAATGAACGATGCAATGTTTATTGGTAAATAAATGAACGAAGCAATGTTTATTGGTGGACAAATGAACGATGCAATGTTTATTGGTAAATAAATGAACGAAGCAATGTTTATTGGTGGACAAATGAACGATGCAATGTTTATTGGTAAATAAATGAACGAAGCAATGTTTATTGGTGGACAAATGAATGACGCAATGCTTATTGGTGGGCAAATGAACGATGCAATGTTTATTGGTAAATAAATGAACGAAGCAATGTTTATTGGTGGACAAATGAATGATGCGATGCTTATTGGTGGACAAATGAACGATGCAATGTTTATTGGTAAATAAATTAACGAAGCAATGTTTATTGGTGGACAAATGAACGATGCAATGTTTATTGGTAAATAAATGAACGAAGCAATGTTTATTGGTGGACAAATGAACGATGCAATGTTTATTGGTAAATAAATGAACGAAGCAATGTTTATTGGTGGACAAATGAATGATGCAATGCTTATTGGTGGGCAAAGGAACGATGCAATGTTTATTGGTAAATAAATGAACGAAGCAATGTTTATTGGTGGACAAATGAATGATGCGATGCTTATTGGTGGACAAATGAACGATGCAATGTTTATTGGTAAATAAATTAACGAAGCAATGTTTATTGGTGGACAAATGAATGATGCGATGCTTATTGGTGGACAAATGAACGATGCAATATTTATTGGTGATGCAATATTTATTGGTGGACAAATGAATGATGCAATGTTTATTGGTGGACAAATGAATGATGTGATGTTTATTGGTGGACAAATGAATGATGTGATGTTTATTAGTGGACAAATGAATGATGCAAAATAACTGATCCAACTCCCACCCCCACATACAGCCGGGCACAACGATAATCACAAACAATTAACTTATGCAATGTTTTTTAGTTATTCAGTATTATTTTGTTACTTTTTATTGTTAAATCTATTTTTTTTTGTTGTATGCCCCTTGAATTTCTTCTGTAAAATCATTTGACAATTATTATTTACATTATTTTATATATATAGCCGTTTTAATTGTTAATACATTTTTCCTTTAAAACATTGCAACAGAAATTATGATGGATAATTTGAAAATTATTGGAAAAAAAATGTAAGGATATTGACAGAATGGTTTCTGTCCGCGTAAACTTAAAATCTCCAGATCGCGAACGAGCTGAATATCCAGAATTTCAATACATCAAACTGATTGTTTACCAAAATGTTTACAGCAAAAGACTAAGTGTCGACCTGGACCAAATAGAGGGTTGGATGGACGGACACAAACTGAAGGTAGAATATTCTAAACGACATTTACAAGTCAGATGAAACGAGATTATTTTAGTTTTATTAGCAACAGAAAAAACAGTTAAGTAATTTAAAACATAATAAACATTTTTGATAATAGCATGAGTACTATTAAATTATTTAAAGTATTAGGTAATTGTTTTTTTATATCATCGAAAGACCATTCCTCTATACAATTTTCGTTTCCTCACATTTACGTTTTTCTCAGTATTACACTGTTTTTTGCTGTTACTGTATATCACTGTATGAACAGTTCTACTTTAAAAAAAGTTCACCTAATTTTTCCACAAACAGCTTGGGTCTCGTCCGATCGGTCCGGGCAGTGCACAATCCCATCGCACAGCTCATCTGAACTTATGCAGGTTCCATCGCCGCATCTCCATTGGCCAATCCTGTAAAGAATGTAAAAATGTCTTCAGCATAAACCTACATCTTATTGGAAATAAGTTTTTAAAAACAATTGCCACCTCAATTTCTATTTAATGCACATGTATAAATAAATTCATTTTTAATTTGTACAATACTGTGTTATAGACGTACCACTATAACTAGGCGTGCGAGGGAGGGCGTCGCTGTCGCATAACAGAAGTTGTCAGGGTGTAAATTTATTACACAATACATAATCTACAGAATGTCCGGTGTCGTATTAAATACAGAAATTTGGTCAGGCAGCACTAAAGAAACCATGCAGTAATGGCGGCTGTTCTATCTGTCAAACTGTCAGATGGTAATATCGGTCCATTATTCGCTTTTTCAGCTTCGCAAAACTTTAATACTTCATTGGCAATTTTTTTTGCACCATCCCGGACTGTTTAGGATGTTTTGGACATAATAATTCGGTGTATATTGGTAATCAAGATGACACAGCTCGCGCTCAAAGACAAAAATTAGCTGAATGACAGGGCGAGGGGTTACCGCCGGGTGCGGGCGGGGCGGGTTTTAGTTCAAAATTCGCCGCACGCCAAGTTACGTTGGGCAAGCAATAGCTACCAAATAGTGGAAATTCACATAATTTGATTTTGCCGTCTTTGCTATAATATTTCAGTCTCAAATAACACTGTTTTAAATTAATATAATATGTTATATTGTGAAAAATTTGAAGCGTTGTACGCAGTGTATTGTTACAATATTCAACGGCATTCTGCTAATGTTTATTTTGATAGTGGACTAAGACAGTTTTCCCCATGTCATCTCCTGTGACGCAGTGCTTGTTTCGGTGCTTTTACCTCTGTTGTACTTTTGGCAAATAATTGTGATTTCCATTTGATAGAAACGAGACTAAAAAACCGAGTTACTTACACATCCCTAAACATTATTATGAGTTAATAGGACAATGTAGTAAAAAGAAGTCATTTTCAGTTAAAAGAATCTGCTTTTATCTGTGCCTTGGCTAAAATATACAATGGCTGCATTTTTCTTAACAATGCCCCATATAAGATTTTTTATAAAATGATTACTTCCATATTTTAGACCTTTCACCCAAAAGAGGGAGACCGAAAATATCTTCTTCTTTGACGTCCTCCCGACGTTGGCGATCACTCTCTCTCTATCCTACGCTACCCGGAACAGCTCCTCCACACTTCTAACACCGGTCCACTCTCGTACGTAACCAAAAATATACAAAGGTGTTTCCTTACTTCCATTGTACTCTATCAATAATGGAAGAAAAATTTTAACATATGACAGAATCAATATGTTATATTCCACCATTTTAAAAATCTTAAAACCCAAAATTCTACTGTCAGAGTACAAAAATATGATACGCTGTACATAAATTAAATACTTGGAGAATTACTAAAAATATCAATTAACGTGGCTTAATAAAAATATATTTAAAATTTAAAAAAAAACTTTATTATTGTGCTGAGTCAATTTAACTACATTTGGTTAATTTTGATAACTGTCCAAGTCATTTCAACCTTAAATTAATGTTTCCTTAAAAGCTACATGCAAAATTTATGTCAAAATAAATTATGAATCTAGCAGATTATATAAATTTGAAAAAATTGTGTTGCGTAGTATAAAAATATTTTTTAATTAATTCAAAGGAAAGAAACATAACAGTCCACTTTAATAATTATGGGCACAATGAAGATCTCAGTGTAAATACTGCTACGTGTTGGTTTTATATGATAATGATAACAATATAAAGGGGGGCAAGCGAAACGCACAGCAGTGACATCTATGGCTCGCACCACACATCAGACCGGCACGCGCACGACACCAACCAGCGTGCCGCCAGCAGGACCAGCTACTATCACGGAACGCGCCAGCATCAACCCAGAAACTTGCAATTGTTCTATTTCATAGGCTGTGTCACATTGTCACAATATTCCACTCGCGCGCAAAACTTAGATAGACTTATGTTTTTACTTATGTTGTACTTTGTTTGTAATATACTGTTTTCTCTCACAATAATCACCTTTCGCTGCAGTAGCTCCAGGAAATTCCCGTAAATACGAATTTAATATTGGAATGTGTGGTCGCGCTGCATGAAGCCGGCGAGCTCGAAGAGACGCCGTACCGAGCCGAATTACAAGCGCTGTTAATGCACCCACACATAATCCCATAATACTAATTGCATTTCTGTATAACCGTGGCCATAATTTCAATATGTGTGCAAGGTACTGAGATTTATATCAAATACAAAATTCTCCGAGATGTACATCTCGTTCTGTCTCATTCATGGACACGGGACATAAGAACTACTTACTTGCAATTTTCCGACGCCTGACGTCGAAACCTAGCCTCAGCCAATACTGAGGACTTGTCAGCGTGGGGTATGAAGTTCACCAAACTGAAACTTCAAACATACATAATTACTTACTTCGTTTAGGCACAAAAATGTGGAAAATACATATCACATTCGTTGACACACAAAAAATTAAGTTTTATTTATTTAGTTTTGATAGCCATGAACCTATAGACATATTTTATCTTGATTTTGAAAAGGCTTTTGACAGAGTCCCACTTAATAGATTAATCGCTAAGTTAGAACATCTAGGAATCCGTGGTTCACTACTTCAATGGATTAAGAGCTTTTTGACTGAGCGCTCCTTTGCTGTCCGAGTGGGTGACTCTCTATCTGCACCGCAAGTAGTTTTAAGTGGAGTTCCACAGGGGAGTGTGCTGGGACCAATTCTCTTTATTTTATACATTTTGGATCTTCGTGCTGCTGTCCAGTCCACTGTGAGTTTCTTTGCTGATGACACACAATATTTCGGTAACCCCCTTACTGACCATGAGGTGTTACAGAGAGACTTAAATCAATTATCGGAGTGGACAAAGCAGTGGCTCATATGTCTTAATGTTGACAATGTTGTGTTCTCCATGTCGGCAAGAATAACCCAAATATTGAGTATACTTAAACGAAAGCCTGATTAAGTCAGTGGTCTCGCAGAAGGATCTGGGTGTTACTATTACCAAGGACTTTAAATGGTGTGAGCACATAGCGAGTGTGGTTAAGAAGGCTAACTCTATTTTGTATTTAGTGAGAAGATCATTCCAACATCTGACAGTACCACTATTCACAACTATTTATAAGACATATGTGAGGCCTCTCCTCGAATATGCCTCTCAGATCTGGAATCCATATTTTGTTAAAGATATAGTTTTACTGGAAAATGTTCAGAGACGAGCCACAAAATTGCCCTTGGGTCTTAAAAACCTGGAATATGCGGAAAGGCTGAGAGTATTGAAACTGCCCACTCTTCAGGAGCGACGAGCAAGAGGTGACCTCATCGAGACATTCAAGATTCTATCGGGCTACTACAATATTCCTAATATGACAGATATGTTTGCATTTAACACTAATGTGGGCCTTCGAGGACATCACCTGAAGTTGAACAAGTCTCGGTTCTCGTGTAACCCAAGAAAGCATGCATTAAGCAATAGAGTGGTCAATATGTGGAACAGTTTGCCTGAGGGCGTTGTGTCTGCAGCCAGTGTCAACCAATTTAAGAATAGGCTGGATATTCAAATGAGAGACAGTGATATGGGCCTATCAGCTTAAGCTGCCTGCCCATTATCTATAATAATAATAATAATAATAATAATTTCTCTAGCAAGGTCAAAGCCCTGATATTCTCATGTGACCAGTAGTGATCACCGGTTCCAACCGTTTAACCTAAAACCTGTTTGTATATAAATAAAACATTGCAAAGATGCAGCCGCGGTTTAACCAGCACCAGGCTGTTGCAGGCGGCTGCAACTGGGCCCCGGGAAAACAATTTCTAATCATCTAATTTATTCTCAAAATAACATGACGATTGCAATCCAAACATTCAAAAATAGTTTTGAAGGTTATACCAACAAAACTGGTTACCAATAATTATTTTCAAAAACTGTATATAAACAACATTGATTTTTTTTTAATTTCTACTGGATCATATAGAAAAAAGTCTAATATAGTTCGAAGACAGTTAATATACATTTAATGAAATCGGGAAGAAAATTATGATAAATCAAAAATTTATCGTAATCATGAATAAACTTATTCATATTTCAAATAAAATATTCAAAAACTTACATTTAATGAACTTTCTTTACATATTGCCTAAACTAATTCATTTACAGAAACAGATTTTTTTTAAATAGAGATGCGAACACGGAATACGTGTCACATCAATATTCTTACTATTTTCAAACTAAGCTAAACGCTTGTGCTACGAAAATAGGACTAACTTGCTAGTCTGGAGTGAGGTTCGAACCCGCGACCTTTGGATCACGAGGCGAGTGTCCTAACCACAAGACCAACAAGCTACCCAAATGATTGAAGTAAGATTGAATTTATATTATTTACTATAATTAATGAACTCAATGATTTAAACATAAGTAATAATCAATTTAAACAATGCCACATTATTAATAGATGATTGTCAAAGCAAAATTGACATTTGGAATATACACAAAACATTTAGTATGTTAGTAAGTACGGAATTAGTAGCGGTGTCGATTCTGTAAGGGACATGGACGCAGTTCTCATTAACCTTTCGAAGAAACATAATATAATATGAAAAATTTACTTTCAAACTACATTAAACTCACTCACTAAAGATAGTGCAAATTTAATACAGCTTCAATGGGAAAATATTCAATTCGGTGAGATTCCCTTACAGATTCAAGAAACAAATCTGATGCACACAAATAAGGAAAATAGGATTAGCATTGATATGAGATTTTGTACAGAAGCAGTCGACAATAATGAATGTCGTAAAACTCTAGCCTTAGCCACAGATTGCAGCTAGAATTTTAAATCATATTTTTCATAAGATAAGGATTATTTAATTAAAATTTGTTTCCCAGAGTCTTTAGTAATGCACAGCTATTTTGCAAGTACGGCCAAGTCTGCCGAGTCGAAGCTGACCAAAATTTTGAAAAACCGTTCCATCTCAAGAAGCGCGAAAATCCGGCTAATTAAAGCCCTGTATTGAATAAATACTTAAGTGTCGGTGAGCTAATTAGTCAGTCTTACCTTCCATCTGCAAGGGATTCACTTGGATGCTGGATAGCCGTAGCAGATTGAACTGTAACACAACAATTAGCAAAGTTAATGTATGAATGTTTGCCATATATTCCTGCCTAAAATATTCTAATATCAATAGTTATGGAAGTAGGTGAAGTAGGTGATACCTAACTCACACGAAGCTCCAGTAATTATAATTTCATCCACAAATTTTATACCATCAAAGTGTCGCGTACAAACAAATAAGGGTTGCGGACTATCTAAATGGTAAAAGGGTAGATATTTACGTATTTCTACTACCAGATCTCGCTTTATATAGTTTAGTCTGCCTAAATGGAAAATCAAATATTGACTAACTTTTAAAATAAAATGTTTATTCAACGAGTACTGCGGTAAAATATGTCTTAAAAATTTAATGCATTAGAAATGAAAGCGTTAGAATTTGTTTACATTTTCGTATGCTCTTTTTTAATCTTGAGGTGATGTCTCCAAATCGTTTTTGAAATCAATTTTTATTATTTTATTTTTTTTCAATCGATTCAGCAACATTGTAGACTGACATTTATTTAAAATATTGATTCTATTATTTGTATATATCTACTTATTTTGTTTGATTAATTACACCAACATGTTTCAAAAAACCTTTCTATCGTCAGGGTATAAATGTATCGTATAAATGTCAAAATATCAGAATGAAATGTCTTTTGTTTCTTGTTTTTCTAAATTATTTGAAAAATTATTTTTAAATATAATTTCTGAAGTTCTTGATTACTCGCAATTATTGGAAAAAAATTTAGAATTGGGCTAGTAGTTAAATTTAAATGATTATTAATAATATTTTGTTTACAATCTTCAATACTTCTGACTTGTCTTCTGCAAAACGTTATCTTGAAAGTAACTAACACCTAATATTAAAAATTTGTTTGCTTTAATACAAGTCAGATAAAATCATTTAAACCTCGCAGAAAAATTCTGGTATAATGTCAGTAAAAATGTGATTTTGCATGTTCCTAATTAAAATAATGCAAAAAAAAGATCCCATTGAGGCAATGGATAGCAGTGATTCCGTTGGCGACACTGAAAGTCGTCCTATGTAAAATTATACTCGATCAATATACAGAGGGCGCAGCTGAATCAAATCTATAAATTCAAATAACTTGAGGTGGATTTTATAGCGATGGAGGGTAGGAAAGCGAAATAGATAGAAGAATCGGGACTGCTGGTGGCATTTTATGTTTTCTAATTAGTGTGGTGATAAGAAAATCCTAGCTAAGTGTCAAGAACAAACAAACTGTTTTCAAATCTGTGTATAGAGTGAAATATTTTCGTCGACTTTAATTGTAAAATAGGTCACCACGAAAAGCCCTTTTATTTTAACGGGATAATATATAGCCTACGTCCACGCTGAAAGTCAATTCTAAATATTGGTGAAAGAATTTTTGAAATCGGATGAGTAGTTTCGGAGATTACCCCTACACCCAAAGTTACAAAATTTACCTCTTTATAGATTAGTATAATATTGAATTCAATATTAATTTGCTTAATCTTTTATTGAGCTTTTTTTAATTTTGACGTTCCATGTATGTATTATCGGTGTTGCTGTGTTCAGAATAGAGCTGCTAAAATCCAGAATAGATCTGCTAGATCCAGCTAAAATATCAGCAGTCCAGCATAAATACTGTCACAGTAGTCGCAACGAATGATGAGGACGGGCTGCCTCAGGGGAAGATGTCTCAGAATACTTTCAATCTGTCTCAGCGGACATTTTGCCCTATTTTAGATGATTGTCGAGAGGACTTGGTAAGGGGTCTAGGTGGTTTTTCCAAAATAAACGCTAACCTTCTCAGGATTGCTAATAACTTGTCGTATTTCAGAGCTTTTATTCGGGTGGGGGTCTCCCGCTGGGAAATTCTTAGGGAGTCTCCTACTCGAGGGTGACTGCGGTGTACTAGTTTTTATTTTCCACTAGCGATTTTCGTTCTGGCGAAATTTAATGCACTGACGACAGTTTTAATGATTTATATACTCATGAAGACATCTGAATCAATATACACGCCCAACGACTTAAGGGGTCAGGTATAGTCAGAATTTGGAAAAATCGTTTATTAATGATTTATTAAATATATCAACGGAGCTCTAAGAATTTGAAGTAAGCATTTTACAGTATAAACAACACTTTAAACGCGTTTTTCTTTCAAAAATTTTCCAGATCGGTGACCAAATCCGATCGATTTTCAGAAAAACTAGTACTTGACAAAGGATATTTTTTTATGAATATTTTTTAATTCAACTAAAACGGGTTTTTAGCTTTCACTTTCATTTTAGGTTTCACTTTGAACCTTTGCCATTTTTTTTTAGCAAATCGATATTTGTGAAATCCTTCGATCAAGAACTCGTGTATACGATATGTAATAGTATCCCATTTTGTTCTTTTATTTCAAAGGATTCTAATTTGAACAGGAGTGGTCACCGCAAAACCTGTTTCTTCAGAGGCAGTCTATCATCAATTATTATAATAATTTCATTGTTTTTCTGTTTGTCCGTAACCTCCTGTAATGTCTGTCACTTCTTTTATAAAATAGTAAAGTCATGTACATTTTCTTGAAATATATTATGTATTTAAATATAGGTACTAAATACAAATATGATTAATAAATAATTCATGATTTTGACAGAATTTTTTGGAATCGCTTTTTTTTTAAAACCCGACATAATATTATTTAGCGTAAAAGTACTTACTACATTATCTATTTTAACCCTCTCATTCCGGAACGGGGCACAACTTAACCCCAAAAATCTTATTTTCACTATTTAATAATTATTAATGATATTGAACTGGTATTCATTGTAATCCTCATAAATATCCCAAAGAAAATAAAATAATAATGTGTAGTAAGTAGCGAAGGGAAAAACTTCATTTCAAAATGAAGACTACAACACACACACGTTCACCAGTTTGAAGACTACAAAGTGTACACTACAATTGTAGTACTACGAAATGAAGTGAAGTAAATGAAGTGAATTAATGAAGTAATTGTAGTATTAATGAAGTGAAGTAATGAAATGAAGTAATTGTAGTATTAATGAAGTGAAGCAATGAAATGAAGTAATTGTAGTATTAATGAAGTGAAGTAATGAAATGAAGTAATTGTAATATTAATGAAGTGAAGTAATGAAATGAAGTAATTGTAATAATAATGAAGTAAATTAATTTTTAAATGAAATGAAGTATTTTTTTCCCAAATAAAAATTTAGCGAGCTAAAAAAAAGAAAAAAAAAAAGGTCAACGACAAAAATATTTAAATAAATGACGATATTTTCTCCAAAGTAACGTTTGGCGACCTAAAAAAAAAAAAATTTTCAAACCATGGGGGGGGGGGGTTGTTACAGATTCCAGAAAATTCTTCATATATCTACATCAACTTTCCAAAAATTTCACGTAAAAAATACAGTATTTAAAATGTGTTTCTCATACTTTCGATAACTTTGAAGTATATGTACTTTGTAGTGTTCGCTTTGAAATGAAGTGTACTGTTTGAAGTTTATACTTTCAATAACTTTGGTGTTTGTAGTTTGTAGTGTGCACTACACATCAAAATGTGCGAAGTGTGCACTTCAATGTAGTGTAGTACTACATTGTAGTAGTGAGTACAGAGCGGACCCATCACTAGTAGTAAGACAGTCAAAAGCAGAAAAAAAATGTTTTACCATATAGACAATCAGCAATATTCTAAACAAATCTAATATCGGATAAGCATTGCACTAGCGTGTATCTTTACGTATTCGTTACAAGACAGGAAGGTTGAGACAGAAGGATGAGAAAAAGAGACAACCATACGAAGTGCCGACGCTAAAATATATGGAAACACCCGAGAGCAGCTCGCGGTCGTGTATTTTTTCCGAATTCCGAATGTTTTTCCATAATCTAGAATTAAAAAAAGCGTATTTATATTTCTCCATTTATACCTATGTATTGTAAAAAAATAGTAAACAACCATTTTTCTTGCATCACATTTTATTTTTAATTTAAAAAGTATGCCGCATAACCACATTTAGGTATTATTTTGACATCCAATGAAATTTCAAAATAATTATGAATTTAACTGAATTCTAATTATTTTTGATCTTGAAATAATTACTAGGTACTGAATAATACGCGAAGTCCGCGAGGCCTCCAAGGTCACCAAATTGGATAGCGACGTAGAAACTAATGCCCGTTTAAGCATACAAATATAGACAAAAAAGTCAATTCATATAAAACTAGTTAAAAAAAAACCTTATCGCATGCGATGAAACGATTGCTTTCAATAGTATAATAATATAATAATACTTCTAACTAATGTCAAATTTGATAGTGATTTTTTATGAAAAGTATAAGCGGCCGTGAAGGGATGCCCGCCACCCCCGATGGCATACGCAATCTGATTTTAAAACTGCGACATTTGTTGACATATTCCAGACTTTCGAAATTTTATTTTTCAAGCGTTTAAAAAAAAATTAAATAACGCTCTAAGTCTCAAAATGCAGGAGTAAATACAATGTCGCTATTGTCGTGAGTTTTCCAACAAAAGATCCGACTCGATATATTATTGTCCGCAATGTGCCGATGAGCCTGGATTATGTTTGAACCCGTGTTTTAAGCCATGTATTCACTAGGGGACAAATCGCAAAACATTCCGCGCGGCATGTCGCATGAACATCTACGTTCGTGTTTCGGGGACAATGACGCGGTCATTTGAAGTGTACACACCGGGACTCACATATCTTGTCGCGGAAATGTCACCCGATGAGGTTATGATGACAGCTGCGGTATCTATTTACACTTCATTTATCGAAAACGGGGTTCCGCGCAATTCGAAATGTTTTTTTGGGTCGCAATTTCAAATTAACGAGGTTTTACTGCAGTAAATTGAATATTATTAAAAACAAGGTCCTTTTTGCAAATAATTATTGTTTTCCACACGTCGCGGAAATGTCGCCCTATGAGGTTATGATGACAGCTGCGTATCCATTTATGTTATCGAGTTTATCGAATCGTAAGAGGAGAAAAAGGTGGTGGATACGAAATTATTTACTGCAAAGAGAAAGAAGGACGTATATTCTATGCGATCATCGATCGATACAGCTCGACGAGTTCGAGAACAATTTCGTTTCCCCACATTGTCATCTTGACAGATACAGCGCATGCGTATTCACTTGTAAACATACCACGTGGTACTGAATGCGTAATGTCGCAATGAGCTCGCTCGGGTACCGTGCGCATGGCAACGTTGCCACGGCACGTAGAAATGCCGCGCTATGTCGCGGAACAGTGCTCGACGTTGCAACGTCACGTAGACTCTATGCCGCGCGTGCTGTTGTGGGACAATTTGTCCCCTAGTGAATACGTGGCTTTAGGCTGTACCATGATAAAATGCAAAATAATATGTAATATAAAATTGGCATGGAGAAACAAGGTATTAGTATTCTTATTTGTATTGATATTTGTATATTTTCGTCAAAATAAGTCAGGTGTAGTCCCAAACAATAGAAGCGCCGCGAGGGTTAGAATCAATCAATTGAAATTATTGAAGACTGGTGATAGCTGTGCCGGCCAGACATCTAAGTATTCAGCTAATATTTTCGGTTTTTCCAAGCCGACGACGGAATTATCTGCAATAAAGTTGTTTGCAGTTGCGCGACATTTTTAGAAAAAACTTTTTATTTCATACAGTGATAGCCCGACGATAGCTGTTTATTTAATTTTTATTATTTGTGATGTAACAAAACGCATGTACACAATAAATATTAAAAAAATAATAATTAAAAAATAGTAAGAATAAAATATGTTGTGAACGCGTCTTTACTATGGGACGTGGAATTCAAGATGTTTTACATGATTTATTTAGTTTTTTTTTAAGTAATAGGTGTTTATATGCTTTTTATGTTTGAATAACTTATATTTTCTTTTAGAAAAATATTATTTTTAAGACATATTTTTTCCTCCTACTTTGGTTTATTTAAGGTGGCACCGTGCATAAAACATTGGTTTTAATAGGTGGCAGTGAAAGGGTTATATGAAAAAAAGCGTTTGAAAATCATCAATAAAACGTGAAAAATTCTAGCAAATTTAAAAAATTATAACTTTATTTAATACCTGCTGAACATTTCTTAATTTATTTTAGTACAGAATCATTATCGTTAAGTAAGCTTTATACGTATAAAAAAAAACATTATGCTTACATATAAAATATTCAGTAAATATTAATATTTTTTAAGACACTAAAAACAAATTCTTTGGCCGCGGCCCTTCGATCAATGCTTATACAGGGTTAATTGGAAAACATTAGTAACCTCGCAGGACTCCATTCCTGCCTTGATTATAAGTCGAAAATGTTCAAGCTATCATGACCTAATATCAATAGTTACGGAGATATGCGGCATCAAAGTTTGCATTTTTTTTTTCAATATTTCTGACTTATTTTTTGTAAAACGTTGGACTATCATTACATCAACTCATATCGATTACGAAAAATTCATTCGTTTCAATACAAGTTAAATAAAATAATAAAAACCCTGAAAAAATTCCAATTGGAATGTTTCCCAATTGGAATTCGAAGCTTTTTATTTTTTTATTTGACTTGTGTTAAAGAGAATGAATATTTCATATTCGATATAAGTTACTGTAATGATAGTCCAACGTTTTACAAAAAATAAGTCAGAAATATTGGGAAAAAAATGCAAACTATGATGTCGCATATCTCCATAACTATCGATATTAGGTCATTATACCTCGAACATTTTCTACTCATAATCAAAGCAAAAATATAGTCCTGCGAGTTTATTAATGTTTTCCAAATAACCCTGTATTTTCTTAATTATTGTAAATAATGTTCAGTTTATTACGTTTATATAAGAACAAATGTTCTATCTTAACTATCGTCCTGAAAAAAATGCAGTCTAACGTATAATAATAATAATAATAATAATAATAATTGGATAATTTGTATAGCGCCGTTTTCGCGAAATACTCACCTCAAGGGCGCTTTACACAGAGAAATTATTATCTTACAAGACAACTTACTGCTAGAAAAGAAAAAACTTATTTACTATTACTTATTCACTAGGTGGCGTACAAGAAGTGGAATTAAAATTGAGTACTATAATAGTTTGTGAGTCCCTGAAAGAATTATGTGTTTTCGCGGAGTGCACAATATGAGTGGAAAACATTAGCTAGCGTTGTTGTGGTTAGATTTTATAGGTTTTTATAGGATTGTCTAAATAAATGCGTCTTAAGTTGTTTTTTGAACAGTGGTAAGCTGTCAGTTTGTCTCAGTTTGTTAGGTAGTTTGTTCCATAACTTTGGTCCAGCCACCGCGAAAGCACGATCACCGAAATTAGTTTTGTGGACGCGATTTACTTCAGCTAACCTATTTGTATTAGATGTTGATGCTGAGCGAAGAATTAGTTGTCTATTATTTGCGGAGAATGGAATGCAGAAGTTCAGATATAAATTAATAATAAAAACCCAAATTTTCGTAAAAAAAAAAAAACGAAATATGCATTTGCAGTGAACGTCCAGCCTTAATGCTTGTTGACGTCGCGGCCACGTACGGGTTGAGTATATGATTCCGAGTACGCAGATAATACCCAACATGCCTTGTGACGTAGCCGGGCTCTGGGGAAATCCTTCGATGCGGAATTTCAACGCAATCACCCGACCGATGGGTCTCGGCCCGTTCCGCAGAAAAACAAATAACTTGGCTAGCTTGGGTCAAGATTCAAAATTAATAAAGGTACAGATACACATGCTTATTAGCAGTGGCGTACAGTGGGTATAAACTTAGGTTATGCTGTGACCGACTGTATACCTATATTAAAAATATATATATATGCGCATACATCTATAAGGGTATATACATTAAAAAAAAATTAAACTGTATATAATGAACTATTTTGAGTAGCTTCAATCCACAAAAATAACTGCACTATAAAAGAAGTATTGTAAACAATATTTCCTAAATAAATAAATATTTTATATAAGTATAGCTAATACGGCGAAAAATTTCAATATATTTCGAAGACGATTTAAATATAATTAAATCGGGAACAATACTAATTTCAGATATACGTTTCTTTTCACAAAAATAAATCAAACATTTTATGATATCATTATGATATCACAGATAACAGATCGTATTCGTATTTACATTTACCATAGAAAAGACATAAAATTTACACCGAAAGTTTTGTGTGGAATTTGTAAAAAATAACATTTCTGCATGACGTGCGCCTGGCATAGGACCTTTTGAAGAAGGACGCTATTGCACAAAACTCGCAGCATTAAAAATACACGTTTTTTTTCTCGACTTGACTATATCTGTGGAACAAATTGGTTGGCGAAATAAATGATGAATTGACATGAAGTTAAGCACAGAAAAGTCGGATATAAAACTTCTAGCCGTAGGACGAATTACGGCTAGAATTTTAAATCAACTTTTTCTTAAGATAGGGATTATTTAATTAATATTTGTTTCTCAGAATCTTTACTAATGCACAGATTTTTTGGTTGTATACGCTGCACGCCACTGCTTATTAGTAATAAACATGCCCTAACAACTGTACACACTTGCTCATTGTTAGCATGCTCATAAATAAGCATGCTCTAAGCTAACAATCAAACACACATGCTTATTAGTGGCATGCTCTTGTCATAGAATAGAGACGCTCTTGCTCAAAATGGAAACTTTGCAAAACTGAAATAGAAAATTCAAGTGAACCAATAAATCAAAACAGTTCCCGAGTTTCCAACCGCACATTTTTTTATTTTAGTTTTTATAACTTTTATTGTAAGATTTGAATCATTTGTGCCTTTTAATAAAGTTTCATAAACATTATTTTTTGCCATATTATTTTTACACAACGGTGACCGAGTATTCCAGACATTCGTGATTCCTATAATAAGTCACGAAAAGTAATGTTTTATCATCTCCCCAACGCGCCATATTTGTTTCATCTGCCGCGGACTGAGAAGATCGCATTGATAATCGATACTAGCCGCGAATGACATAAGCATGCTCATAATAAGCAAGCCTGTTCACACATGCTCAAAATATACCCCTTTTCATGGTGAATGACATTAGCATGCTCATAAATCAACCAGCGGTTGATTTTTGAGCACGCCACTAATGAGCATGCCTATTACTAGCAATGTGCGTACACACATGCCACTAATAAGCAAGGGCTAAAGAAGGTCAATACTGCGCATGCTCACGTGCCACTAATAAGCATGTGTATCAGTACCTTAATGCGACAACATAGAGCAGTTTCTCCCCCTACTCTAAAATATACTGTAAAATCTTTTAAATTTTTGGCCTAACATGCTTCGTTTTGGTTTACCTATTTTTTTTTACGTTACATTAAACATTAAACAACACGTTTACTTGGAAGAATTAGAAACTTAGAAAGTGTATTAATATATCAAAACCTTTACAGATGGATTCCTTCCTCGGTAATGAGTCGAGAATGTTCAAGCAACCATGACCTAATATCAATAGTTATGGAGATATGCAATATATATAGTTTTTTTTTTTCATTTTTTTGCAAAACGTTGAACTATCATTACAGTAACTTATATCGATAATAAAAAATTCATTCGCTTCAATACAACCCAAATAAATAAATAAAATATATTTTCAATTTTTGCAAGGTTTTTATCATTTTATTCGACTTGTATCAAAGCGAATGAATTTTCATAATCGATATAAGTTCTGTAATAATAGTTCAACTCTTTGCAAAAAATAAGCCATAAATATGGAGAAAAAATGCAAACTTTGACATTACACATCTCCGTAACTCGATATTGCTATTAGTTAATGGTTGCTTGAACAATTTTCGACTCATTTTCAAGCCAGAAATCAACCTATAAAGTTTTTGCTACTAGCTATGAGATACCCTGTACAATGGGTACTATGATTCTCCCGCACATTGATTATTGTTCCAGCATATTATTTATAAGCAAGGAATGAATGCTAAAGATACTGCAAATAGTACAAAACAAAGGAATGCGTATAATATTGAAGTGTAATAGAAGAACAAATTTGTTGAATGCCCTAAAATTATAATCAGTAAAGAAAATAATAAAATATAGTGTCGATGAGTCGAAATGTCAAAATGTGTCGAAAGCACAACTTTGAATGTTCCTAGTCGCCGACTTGGACATATTATAATACATTTTCTCTATTAACTTTCAATAAGAATATGGCCGACTTTATATCTAGAATTTTGAGGACATACAACAAAATAGAACATAATCATAGTGTCCTCATTGACAGTTTCCATGAATACAAGAGAACTATTACAAAACTTGAGAAATTAATCAATGTACTTTATAGATGGTCGTAAGTCCTATCGTACACCCAAAAGACTTCTATACCTACTCTCCCTTAAAAATACAGTTTCGTCTCTGTGAGACATCTATAATATACATTGATTGATTATTGATGTCCATGTGACAAAAAATCCAGTTCTGTTCTGAAAAATTTGGACATACTCAAAATATTCTACTTAAGAAATTGGCTGTTTCACTTTTATTTCAATATTTTCAATATGATTATTTTCTACTATGTTTTTAATGTAAATATCTACTGTATTAGTCCATATAACACATACATAAGTATGTATGGAACTCGCCGCTCTTTAAAAAAATGTTGTCGGACTGCATTAAGCCATGCACTAGGGGACAAATTGCCCCTCAACATCACGCGCGGCATAGAGTCTACGTGACGTTGCAACATCGCGCACTGTTCCGCGACGTCGCGCACAACATAGCGGGGCATTTCTACGTGCCGCGGCAACGTTGCCATGAGCACGGTACCCGAGCGAGCGCACCGCGACATGTGAATGCGCATGCGCTGTAACTGTATGACATTAGAGTGGGGAAACGAGATCCAAGTGATCGAGCTCTAATTGAGCCGTAATTGCAAGTCTGATGTGAGGGCCAACAGCGTTCCTTAATATTGTGTCTTGCTTGTCTATGGAAGGCCCGATTATTTGTAATAAATTTTCAAAATCAGTTGTTGTCATTGTGTCAGTGAAATTGACAAAAGATCCGTCAGACATTCGAAGATCGCATAGAATATCCATCCTTCTTTCTCTTTGCAGTAAATAATTTCGCACCCATCACCTTTTTCTCCTCTTACGTTTTGATAAACTCGTTAGAATAAATAGATGCGCAGCACTAATCATCATAACCTCATCGTGCGACATTTCCGCGACAAGTGATATGTGAGTCCCGGTGTGTCAAATGACCGCGTCATTGTCCCCGAAACGTGAGCGTAGATGTTGATGCGACATGCCGCGCGGAATGTTGTGCTATATTTATTTATTTATTTATTTATTTCAACGGTTACAAAACCTATTACAGTAATTTGATGTTGTACTAATTACCTTATAATATAAAATGAGAGTAAGTAAAAGTAAATATAAGATAATAAAGATAAAATATGTAGAATACGGAGTTAATATAAAATAACATAATAATGTCAAAAGTAAGCATAAAATAACAGAGATAAAAAAAAAATTACAGAATAAATATGCAATAATAAAAGTATTAAGAATAAGTAATATATATTCAATAGTATGAAAAAGTTAACAAATGAGAATTAATTACAATTTATGAAATTATGTAGCAACAGAGTTAGAAACTAAAATGGACTGCCTTATTTCTCTAAGTTATGTTACACAAAATACATCTTATAATATAAAGTGACATAGTAATTTATGATATAAAATGAAAAAATAATTTATAATATAAATTGAGAAAGTAAATGTCCCCTAGTTGGCTTTATACCAACTGTCAAGCACGATAGTGGTTCAGTTCCGAGGTTCTTCGCTTGAATGGTCCTGGCTTTACAGTGCAACAATATATAACGGCACAAAACATGTTTCCAAATTACGTAGAATGTATCTACAAAATAAGGAAAATAACAAATGCTAATTAATAAACGTGATTTGGCCATCGCATCGCCCGATAGAACTGCTGGCAGATTAACTGCACAGAGCAGTGCAACACAAGGCGATAAATACTTGGAAGCCTCTTCGTGGTTATCTTCAAGACAGTATGGGTCTCGACCTATACAGGGTTATTTGTAAAACATTAATAACCTCGCAGGACTATATTCCTGCCTTGATTATGAGTCGAAAATGTTCAAGCTATTATGACATAATGTCAATAGTTAAGGAGATATGCGACATCAAAGTTTGCATTTTTTTTCCAATATTTCTGACTTATTTTTTGTAAAACGTTGGACTATCATTACAGTACCTCATATAGATTACGAAAAATTCATTCGTTTCAATACAAGTTAAATAAAATGATAAAAACCGTGAAAATAATTCCAATTGGAATGTTTTCCAATTGGAATTCGAAGAATTTTATTCTTTTATTTGACTTGTATTAAAGGGAATGAATTTTTCATTTTCGATATAAGTTACTGTAATGATAGTCCAAAGTAATACAAAAAATAAGTCAGAAATATTGAAAAAAAATGCAAACTTTGACGTCGCATATCTCCTTAACTATTGATATTAGGTCATAATAACTTGAACATTTTCGACTCGTAATCAAGACAGGAATATAGTCCTGCGAGGTTATTAATGTTTTACAAATAATCCTGTATATAACTATAAATAATAGCAGTCAAATATCAGGATTCAAACCTCTCGCCATTAAAATGGTTGATAATATGACCGATATTACCATAACATGACCTACTGAAATATATTCTGTTGAAGAAGCGAAATATAACAAGGACAACAACATATAAAAATGACCATCAGCGTACCGCGATAGAAAATGTAATGTATCCGGATGAACGTCTGTCTGGGGACGGGAGGCGGGGGAAAAGTGCGATAAAGGGGACGCGCCGTTAGAAAGCCACCACTGCAGCACGCACGAGAGCTATTTAGACCCGCTAACTGTACCTTGTCGCGATACTCTTATATTTTGTACGGAACAAATAAAAATCCTAGAAATGAGCATGCCACCTAGTGGCATGCTCAAAAATCAACCGCCGGTTGATTTATAAGCATGCCACTGTCATTCACCATAGAGAAGGGGTATCTTTGGAGCATATGTGAACAGACTTACTTATTTATGAGCATGCTTATGTCATTCGCGGGCTTCGCGGCTAGTATTATCGATGCGATCTTCTCAAACATTACTTTTCGTGACTTATTATAGGAATCACGAATGTCTGCGGAATACTCGGTCACCGTTGTGTAAAAATAATATAGTGAGAAATAATGTTTACGAAATTTTATTAATAGGCATGAATGATTCAAATCTTTTAATAAAAATTATATAAACTAAAATCAAAAATGTGCGAATGGAAACTCGGGAACTTTGATTTATTGGTTCACTTGAATTTTCTATTTCAGTTTGCAAAGTTTCCATTTTGAACAAGAGCGTTTCTATTCTATGACAAGAGCATGCCACTAATAA